>JBBBDQ010000284.1:1547500-1582500 GCA_037127315.1 Ascarosepion bandense
ATATCCAGCTGTCCTTGCTCCTCGTCTGTAGTGGTATCCAGGGCTTCACAAGCCATCGCAGCCGCATTTTCCTTCCTCTGCGTTCTGAGAAAACATAAACAATAATTAAAAAAATAACAATGATACAGATTTTTAAAATTAATTTAGACAATTTGGCAAAACATAATCTAAAGAAAACAAAAGCAATTAAAATGAAATGTTTGACTGCATCATACACACCCATAAAATCCTACCATCTTTGGATTATTATTCATTTTTCAATATTTGTTTAATGCCCAGATATTCACAAATAAAGAAGACCTCATTTACAAACCTCTTAGCTTTTGTTTACGTCACAAACGTCATAAGTTAATTAAGCGAAAATTAGAAAAATTGTTTTTGGACTAATTGCTAATAATGACAATTATGTCATTGATTAATTAAATGAAATTTAATTATGCTTGAATATGATTTTGTCTCGTTTAACAGAAACACACCAAGGAAGAAATATTACTATTTTTTTTTTTCATATTGCTATCTAATAAGTTCACAGATATAAAATGAGCAATTTTTGATTTTAAGATGGGGTTCGGTTTGCTTTGTAAAATCATTGTAAATGGATACCTACACACTTCAAAAAAAGGGAAAAATGTTCACTCCACCTGATAAATGACATTCTTATTTTACAAGGTGATGTTATAGATTCATTACAATGATAATCATGGTCGGTTTGGAATTTTGCTATGAAGTCTATTTTGCACTGAGTGACGGAGATGTTGTAAGATTTGAAAAAATGGGGATTGTTTTAAAATGTCAAATAAGTGCAAAAATGCACGTGTGCCTCTAGAGTTTTTCTTATGACCGGCTAGGGTCAGCGGCTAGAGGCAAAATTCCACCGGAATTTCTGCCAGTAAAGCAGACAGCACATCAAATTGGCAATTGGGCAGAGTTGAATTTTTGCCGTTATTGTGATTTGAATTTTGAAGTTGATGCATGTGTACTGACAACTCAGCCCCTAAAAAAACCTCCACCCCACGTCAAGTCACCGCCTTGTTAAAGAGAGCGAATAAAATATAAATGTATATTTTACTTACATTTGAAGTCATTGTGTTTAACAATGTTCATTTACCTTGCGAATTGTTACGAAGATTTTATGAATAGACATAGACAATATTTTGGTACAGATTATTATTGTTAACGGCGAAGACGAAGCGGTTTATCGCCGGCGTTTTGCTTTAAGAAGAATATACCAGAGTGAGTATATAACATTTGTTGCCAGTTGAAGATTTGTGAAGTGGTTGAATTATCGTCGTCGTCTCAGTTAGAATAAACGCAGATTTATTTTCGTCTTCGACAACAGTGGTCTACAACAGCATTCTGGAAATCTTTAGCAGTAGTAACATGAAAAAGAAAATCACTGTTTCTTGGAGAGGTGCATTTCTGTAGACATGTCGGTCTTTAATGTACCATGTCCTTTCAGGAAGTGGACGATCATAGTTTATCATCTTTCTGTCTTTCGTTGCTCTAAGTAACTTCAAACCTTATGCCATCACTCATTTTCTTCCGCTTCTCTTCGTCATTTATTTACTGAATACTCTTTAAATGTTAAATTCTTAAGGCCATCTTTACTCGTTATAATACAGGGGGTGGCAAAAATAACTGGAACATCTAGTACCATAGAAGCATAATTTGAAAAAATTGATTAAACTGTCAAAAGATTGTCTATTTTAATATTGTGGATCTAGATAGGTGGATCTAGATAGCACGAAAGCGCTCGACAGGGATTAATATGTTGCCCTTCTACGAAAGTTCAAGGCCTATGATATCACCTGACGTATATTTCAATTAATCCAATCGTTCCTAGTTAATCGAGTAATGATGGTCGTATTTAACGAGCACGTTCCCAGATCGTTTTATACTAACGCAGAATTTTTCCTCGGGTTATATTCTTGAACATGAAAAAATAAATGAAATACTACGAATATTAAATCATATTAGTAATATTTAATTTTTTTTTCTTTTTGCTAAAATTATGTTTTTCACAAATATTTAATAATTTTATTAAAACCAATAGTCAGAACGATTTAAAATGTTAAATGATCAACATTATCGTATGGTTCAGTAATTGTTTCCGAAAGAAAATGCCATCTTTGGATGTTAATAAACACATTCATCTGGCTAAAGTTGTAGCTAAATGACACGAGGAACACCCTAGTGAAGTAGAACATCTTTCCATCACAGTCCCCAGATTTCAACGTAATTGAATATTTATGTTTCATTTTAGGAAAACAAGTGAAGAGAAGATATCCGCCATTATCGTTACTGAAAAAAAAAATAAAGATTGTTGTAGCTGAAGAATAGATAAAAAATTCTTTGGAAACAATTTACATTTTGTACAAGTGCGATCCCACGCCAACTTCAAGCTGTAATTACTGCCAAAGTCAGTCCTACCCCAGATTGAAAAAAATTTGCTTAAAATTTCAAAATGTTTTCATTATTTTGTTCACTCTCTATACATAAAAGGAATTTTAATTGTCTCTTTCTGATTATATGTGTAAGAATTCTTGTTATTTCTATAAATTGTGCCATAGGGGAAGCTACCATTTGATATGTAGATAGGGGTCGCAGGTTCGAATCCTGTCGAATGGCACACATTTTCATAATAACAATTTATCGTAAATAATCAGGCCAGTAGATATAAATATATAATACTGTTTAATTAAAAACAGAATATCTACTTAAATACGAGTATCGATAAAAAATAATGTTCAAACAATTCACTTCATATATATATATATATATCTGAACGAAGTAATATCATACCTGATCATTGTTGTTGCCAAATCGTAGATGTTCTGAGTACGTGGAGGAGGAGGGTTGCGTCGTAACGCTCGAGTGGTCTGTTCAAAAGAAATGCCGAAAAGAAAGAAAATATTATTAAATAAAATGCAAATGGGTTAATATCACAAGATCTTTTTACTGTTTAAATCAATTTGATGTCATGTTCTTCATTGCACATTGTTAAGTACACATGCATTTATACAATCCGTAAAGTCACACAGATATTCTTCTGCAAATCCCATCCCAGAAAGCTACGATATAAATGAATGTGTTAAAATGACTTCGTATATTCGGAAACATGTATCATAATATTGTAGTTATCATGGAAGTAAAGAATCAGAAGGGAATTCCATAGGTGGAAAGTGCGAGAAAGACCTGTTATAGCTCAAGCGACATTTGCACCTAGTTAGTGCAACAGTAAAACGGTGAGACCTAGTTGCCAATCTAGTAGAGCGCTTGAATTCATATATATTAGAAACAAGGAAACAATTCGAGACATTTCCATGGAAATATTTGTAGAACAGATGAAGGGAAGCAAAGTCATGTCGATGACTGAATATGAGATGCCTGGTCAAGATAGTTGATTCTCTAAGCGCCGAAAGTATGAGACAATGAGGATCGAACCCACTACTCAGTTATAACTGGTTCTAGCGAGACAAGCTTGCTACCCATTACACTACATCGAGGTGCTGATCACTGGTCAAGAGAGACTGTATTGTAGATCCTTCTCTGGATTTTATAAAGAATTTCGAGATGCACAGTAGGTGTACTAGACCAGGTATGGCAACATTATTCCATACACAAACGAATGATAGATTTATAAATGTATAAGATGGATTAAGACGAAAAATCTTTCTTGCACGGAACAGTGAACTAACCTTCCTCGGAACAGACGCAGCAAATTGACTTGATATATTCTGCCAACTCAAGGTCTATATTTAGCTGTCCCTCCCAGTAAGGGCAACATGTGACACATGATCAGTTTTTATAACTGGGATTACCGGGCTATTTTTCCCCATTCGTGCTTCTACCCTTCGGCGGAACCACGACTGGGTTAGTGCTCTCTGCTCGGAAGCAGAGTGTGCCCTCTGCCCGAAGGCAGAGAGCTGACAGTGAGAAATGCCGTCGCAGCGAGAAAAATTTCGGTGACAGTCAACTCAACGTCAGGGGAAAACGTGAGACCAAAGAGTGTTCCTAACCTGGAATTTAGCATCAGCCATCCTGATGTCGCGATTCAAAGAAAACTGTTTTGTTTTGAAGGTGTTGAAATTTACAAGACCTTTATTGCTTCTGATTTGAGATATTTTTCAAGAGTAGTTGTCAGGTTTAATTTGTTGGATCTATTGGATCTGTTGGATTTACTACAACGGAAAGATTAAATTGTAGTGTCATCTGCGTAAATATCTAGTGGGGAACTGACGATATATGTTTGGCTACTGATGTACATCGGAAACAGCGCAGGTCCAAGAATAGAGCCCTGGGGGAACCCCGCCTTTGTATGGAATGATCTGGTAACATGCTCGTTCAATTCGGCTATCATTACCCGACTGGTTAGAAACATCAGGTGACACCATAGGTTTCGAGTTTGCGTAGAAGGGCAGAATAGCAATCCCTGTCGAGCGCTTTCGAGATATCTAGATCCACAGCTCAAGCTTTGCCATTCTTTCCTAAAGTTTGCTAGATAACTTCAGAGATGACTGTTAATACGTCGGTGGAAGACCTGGCGAATAGGAAGTTTTAGTGTTGTAATAAAGTTATATAGATCTCATTTATCTTTTTCACACACACACACACACACACACACACACACACACACACACACACACACACACACACGCACATTAAATGTTTTTTTAAATTTATTTTAGCTTAACCAATACAAGGTCTAAGGACCACTTGAACATGACGTCGGTGGTCACCGCTGTGAAAGTCTGAATTGGTTGGGTTGGATTGGGTTTAAGGAAAGTAATTCGTTTGATCATTTGCTATAGTAGTAGCAAGATTCTCTGAACACTACAATCTTAATCTGCGGTCAATTTTTATCTATCTCTCATATCCTCAGAATCTTCAATGTTCAAATTACGAATCTCATTCTGTACCTTGGGACTTCTATTGCAGGACATTTAGTAAAAATGCACCTGAGAATCCAAGAGAGATACGAAATTTTTTTTTTTGGAGTAATTTTGGGGCACCTGGTGTGGATCAAATTTACTACAGTAGTAATAGTCTGACATACTAGCCTGCTCCGAGCCTACAAACGTGAAGAACCTAGTATGGATCAAACTTGCTACAGCTTCAAGTCCAGTTTCTCTAATCAAATCACCTATTTAAGCTAACTTGTTGGCAAGGTTGTCTCACAAACCAACCCAATATTACACTGAATTTAAGCCTCACTAGATGAACATAACCTATGTCATTCTTAACTAAAATTGAACTATTGTTCACCTGTGAGTGACAGGGATTTCCATTATTGTAATACTATGCCTCAGCTGCGAATGACGGAAATTCCCGCCATTGCAGTTACATGGTACACCAGCGAGTAAAGGAACTTTTCTTTATTGCACTTGTATAATTCAGTTTCGAGAGATGGGGCTTTCCACTATTTCGGTTCTATTTCTCAGGTGCAAATAACGCAACTTTCGCAGATATCTATTTTTAGATAGTTCGCCAACTTAATCCAGAAAATAGTCCCTGGATCTCGACAGCAAGTTTATCTTGCAGACCAATACAAATATCTATCCAATCCAATACAATAAAATCCAATCCAATACAAATATCTATCCAATCCAATACAATAAAATCCAATCCAATACAAATATCTATCCAATCCAATACAATCCAATACAATCCAATCCAATACAAATATCTATCCAATCCAATCATCATTAGGTTTCCAACTTGCATGAACGTATGCTAACTAAAGTTCTTCTACTTGATGTACCGTCCCCCTTTCAAGACGTAGGCGATCATAAACTTCCACTTGGCTCTGTCTCTTGTCGCTGTTAATATTTTTCCTCTTGGTATCTCTCCCAAACCCTGCTCCGCCATGCATTTGCTCAAGCCTATCAAATATATCTCGGACTGCTTTCCTTGTCTCGCTTTTCTTCTATCCGTCCTGTGAGTATTAGATTTTCCAAGCCCTCATTCCTTATTACGTATCCCAGGAACCTGAGTTGTCTGTTCCTGCTAATTATGAGTTTTCTTCTCGTTTGCATCCATCCAACACTTCATCGTTGCTCACGTATTTGGTCCATGGTATCCTCAGCATCCTTCTATAGAGCCACATTTCTGCTGCCTCTTCTCCATCCTTCTTCAGGCCAACATTCACTTCCATACAGAAGGACAGATATAACATAGCAGTCCCAGCACTCTTCTGAAAAGCGTCCTGACAAGATGGAAAGTGTGATATTGAGATCCGAAGACGCATTGGGATGGCCAAGGATTCTTTTAATCTAAAGTTATGTTTAGCAAATAATTGCATGAAATGGATCAGAATAAATACCGAACTAATTCACCAGCGTTTGACTGACTTTAAACGTAAAACTGTTTTGTTTGATTCAAAATAACATTGTTTTTCACGTATGTAATCTGATTACAATAAAAAATCGTACAACTCTATGAAGCGACATAAAAAAGATTCTCCGATATATACTGAATCCCAGATCAAAACAAAACAAATTTTTTTTTTTTTTTTTTTTTAATCATTTCACCCCGAGCAAGGCAGAAACGCCACTGATGTGCAGGGGGTTACATAAATGTAGAAAGATTAATTAGAAAAGAGTGAGGAGTACAAGCTAGTTAGAAAGGAACAATAGAAAACTGAGAAAGCAGGTGCAATGACAGGTACATGGGCGGAGAGAAAGGGAAGGTTATACAGAGGAGGGGAGAGAGCTAGAGGCCAGTGGTTAGTAGGTGAGTATTAACTTTGCTTTTAAATTTCTGGAGGTCGTAGCCGTCAGGAAAGCAAGAATACGGGAGTGAGTTCCACAGGCGGGAAGTGCGAGAGAGGAAGCTGCTGGAGTAGAATTGTCGTCTGCGTTTGGCTAACCTGACTGTGAATGGGTGGGACCCAGTTGCCAGTCTGGTTGAACGGGTAAACACCTGTTGAGGAGGCATCAGTGACTTAAGCTCATCCGAGCAGAAGCCATGAAGGTATTTATAGAAGAGACAGAGGGAGGCCACATTTCGACGATGGGAAAGTGGCTGCAGACGAGTCGCCAGATCAGAACCTATCACATTACAGACTCTCCTTTGGAGCTTGTCGAGAACACTGAGGAGAACGGCAGGGGCACCTGACCATAAATGGCAGCAGTACTCCATGCACGGACGGATGGTTGACTTGTATATATGCAGGATGGATTCAGGTGGAAAAAACATCCTGGATCGACATAGTGACCCAATCTTCTTAGCAGTAGATTTTGCTATGGATTCAATATAGTGCTTCCATTTGAGGTCTGAGGACAGGGTAAGTCCGAGGAGGCGTAGTGTATTACTCTCCGGGAGAATCATCTGGTCCATGCTTATGGGAGGCAGAAGAGGTTGCCTGTAATGGTTGACAGACAACAGCTTGGTCTTCGAGGAATTGAAGTTGACAAGCCACTTCTTGCCCCAGTTCACCACAGAGTGTAGATCCCGCTCAAGGTCAGCAGCGAGATTTTGTCTGTCCGCCACGACAGGTTTCTTACTGGAGCGGGAGTATATTGTAGTGTCATCTGCGTAGATGCCTACTTGGGACCTGATCTCATCTGGGAGGTCGTTGATGAAAATAAGGAAGAGCGTTGGGCCCAGGATAGAGCCTTGTGGGACACCAGCATTCGTGCTGTAGGACGAAGAGGCACGCCCATTCAGAACGACCTTCATTTTGCGGTTATTTAAGAAAGATTGGATTAGGTCAAGCAGGCGACCGGTAATACCATAACCGCGTAGTTTGCATAGGAGGCCAGGGTGCCAAACCCTGTCGAAAGCCTTGGAGATATCCAGAGCAACCGCGCGAGCCTCGTCAGACTCATCAAGGGCCTGTAGCATGTACTCCGTTACAGTAGTTAGCAGGTCGGCTGTGGACCTGTCAAATCGGAATCCATATTGCCTGTCGGAGAACAGTTTGTGGGCGGTGAGATGATGAACTATTTCAGCATTTATTATAGCCTCGAACACTTTCCCGAATATTGGTAGAAGACTGATCGGGCGATAGTTGGATGGGTCCGAGGGTTCACCACAGTTCTTAAAGACAGGAACGACTGAGGAGAATTTCCAGCATGCAGGAAAGCAGGAAGCAGAAAGGCAGTAGTTAAACAGTTTAGAGAGGACAGGGGAAAGTTCAGGGACACACCTCTTAAGGACTATCACCGGGATTCCATCGTCTCCACACGCCTTATGGGGGTCGAGTTTTGAAATTACTCTGGATACTATTGTCGGGGTAATATATACGTCATGCAGTTTGGCCTCAGTTCTAATAGGGAAGTCGGGTGGGTGCACTCCGGACGAGTCGAGTGTGGAGTTGGATGAGAATCTGCGGGCAAAGCACTCAGCTTTCTCAGCAGATGACGTGAGAACGTCAAATCCATGGATTAAGGGAGGTATTGAGGATTTCCTATTGTTGAGCACCCGTTTACAAATCCTCCAATAGTCCTTGGAGCCGAACTTGCGGTCAGCTATGTGCTGTCGCATTCTCTCCGCAAACAACTGTTTGGCGTCATTTAGGGTTCTCTTGCACTCACTGCGAGCGGATGTGAACAGGCGCCTATTGTGATCAGTTGGCTGTCTCTGGAATAGATGGAAGTAATGGTTCCTGTGGGCAATGGCGGCTGAGCAGGCCGGAGAGAACCACGGAGAGGAATGAGGTTTTAAGCAATACTTCCTGGTGGGTATGAAGGCATCAATGCCAGCTTTCACCCATGACGAGACCTCAGAGGCACAGTCATCAACTGATAGGTCAAACACTTTTCCCCAGGGGACGTCGCAGAGGAAATCGCGAAAGGCATCCCAGTCAGCTTTTTGGTAGAGGTAGGAGGTTCTATGAGTAGGGGGATCCTGGGGGGAGTGAGATTGGAAAGAAATACTGAGGGAGACTACAGCGTGGTCGGAGTTGCCGAGAGGGCAAAGCTGCGAGACTTGACAGGCGTCGGGCGCAGAGGTGAAACATATATCTAGCAGTGAGGAATGACCCGAGGGTGTGCTTGGGAAGCGAGTGGGGAAGTCCACCACTTGCGTAAGGGATTGGGAAATAGCAAAGTTCGCGGCGTGAATGCCCGCCGAATCAGTAACAGCGTTTTCAAGCCACTCAGAGTGATGGGCATTGAGGTCTCCAAATACAAATATGTGGGCAAATGGGTGATAGGAAATAGCCTTATCTATGTCGTCGGCAATGCTATCTAGTAGGGAGCAGTCAGGAGAGGAGGGAGAACGGTAAAGGAAGAATAGGTAGCTAACCGAACTGAGGAGAGACAAGCGGAGACATATGTATTGGTGGTCAGTAGATTCGAGTGAAGTCACCCTAGTTATGGGGAGGTGTTCGCTGACATAAACACCCAGCCCATGCATGTGGACAGTAGAATCCTTCCTTAAAAGGGGAAGATAACCAGGGATGAAGAGGTCAGAGGAGGGAATAGCTGAGTTGAGGTTAGTTTCGCAGAGATATGTCTTTAACATCTTTAACAAAAATAGATAAATATTAGATTGCGTCGTATGTAATTTTCGTTTTGGGAAACCTATTGTAATGACAAAGGTTGCATCTTAACTCACCGGTTATTTATTAACAGCTCACATGAAGGTTTAACGCGAAAGGCAGGGTGAAACCCCACAATCGACACCAGAAACCGAGTCCATAAAAGGAAGTTAATGTTTTGCGTATTGTGGGATTTTTTTTTTTTTTGGTGCAGTGAGGATTAGTCTGTATGACTCTCAGGGGCTACTTGAGGTCGAGTCGAACAAAGTAAGAGGCAGTTTATGTGAATAGGAGGGAAAGATAACTATGGACTAAGGCTAAGATTATAGTGATCGGGAAAATACGCTTGGGAATCGGTTCCACAGAGCATTGGTTTGTAGGAAGAAAATCTTTTTAAAATCGTCTCACCCCAAGCAAAGCAATACTGCCAATGGCGCGCAGGGAGTTACATAAAAAGAGAGTGAAGAGAGGGGAGAACGGGTTACAGTAAATGTCGAAGAATGGGTAAGATAAGGACGGTAACATTGGTGTGAATAGAGCTGCGTGAGAGGAAAGTTTAAAGGGAGTAGACGGATGGGAGTCAAGCAGATGAGAAATGACAGTGGAATACGGAGGGAATATTCGTGGTTCCTTACAATTTAAATGAAATGTCAATCGCTATCTACTATTTTAAAAAAAAAACATATCGTCTAAAGCAAAGCAGATAAGGCCACTGGTGTACAGAGGGTTACATAGGAGGAAAGTTATGATAAAGAGTGACAGGTTATAGGGAGCGTCAGGAAGTGGGCAAGAGAAGGATGAGAATACTGATGAAAGTGAAGTTGACGGAGAAAGGCGTATGAGAGAGAGAGAGAGAGAGAGAGAGAGAGAGAGAGAGAGAGAGAGAGAGAGGATGCAAGTTAGTGAGATAGGAAATGACTATTGACTTTACATTTAAATTCTTGGAGGTTGCAGCTGTCGGGGAAACAAGTAAACGGAAGGGAATTTTACAGGCAGGAAGTGCGAGAAAAGAGGCTGATGGAGAAGAATATGCATTTATATTTTATTGGTTTCACAGTAAAAGAGTAGGATCTAGTTGCTAGTCTTATGGCCCGAGGAAATTTATATATAGAGAGCATGAAAAATTTTATAGGATACAAATCCTATGTCATTCATCAATTAACTGAAACAAACAAAAAAGTAAAATTGCACACCCGAAAAATCGGCTCAGAATGACTGAAAACATTTTAGAAAAATCAAACCAAAGCAACAATTCAGAGTCATGTGTGGAATTTAATTTTGACCAATAGGAAAAGGATTGACTCTTAGGATGATGGCTACTGAAAAACCCTATGTTTGCCAAAAGAACTCTACGCAATGCCCCAAAAGCAAGAGCATCCATTCATTTCCACAAACAAATCACCGCTTAAATCCGGTCAATTAACTCTTTAAACTTTTAGCCCATTGAATAATATGTCTGGGGCGCAGTTGAGCGAAAGTCTAAAAAAAACTTCTTGTCACACCAAAAATGAACTGAAGGCAAGTAATATGGTAGCACTCACCAACTTAGGAGATTCCAAAGTTTTCTCGAGGCCGTGATTGCAGCCAATGACGATTTTACTAAATGAACTTACTCTTAAGTATTTGAAAATATTTTTGTGCAAGTTTGGTAAATATATCTGTTAAAATGACATGTCAGTGTTATTTTTATTTTTGCGTAATTTAGGCGACAATTTATCTATCGCACACTGTATGTATTGATGAACGACTCAGAAAAATAGATCAGTAAATTCATATTCTGTCTGAAGTTGTTAAGCTCATTATCACACAGATACCCCTAGTATGAATCTATCTCAGCTATAGGCTGACTGACCCCTCCAGTCTTGAGGCGGTAATGAGTCTAGAGGAAGGTAAAGCCTGAATCCAAAAACCAACCTGAAGAGATGTGTTTTGTCAGGTTTACAGCACTATTGTTGTAGCTGAAACACACCTGGTGCCACTACGATCCTAATGACATACGGAACTTTTACGACCTAATTTAGCAGAAAGTTATATTAAAGAATCTCTCCGTTGGGAACGAGCTTATTATGAATGAATTGACAGAGGAGAAAGCTAATCAGGTATCACGGTTGTGCTTTAGAAATCTTGTATACAAAATGGGTGACGTTGTTAATTGAAACAGACCAGTGGTTAAGTGCCGTCTATAAAAATAGCTCTTTCGACTTGTAGATGACTTGATACTGAGACGAGATTTAACTGAAAGTGATTCGACATGTCGGAAGATTAGTTCATTTTGAAAACTGGGACAATCTGCCCGGAATGAATAAAGATTGTATCTCTTTAACTGGGTATCAATGAACTAGCAGGATGAAAATGACGGGGAAGCTCAGAAGCAAACGTAAAAGCCCAGTGCTTAGCCAGGTGGATATGGGCCGCTTCAGGAGATTTCCTTAGGAATTCAATAACATATTTTTAAATAATTCTGCTTAGTCTTTGTTCTGACAAATGAGTCAGATTCAATTCAGTGGTTTTCGGTGGTGCGTGATATCGAGTCATCAATCTTAAAGCAAACATGTACTGTGTATTAGGACGATTGATATATCATAATATTTGCATAACGAAAATTTAGAATTATCTCTTTGAAAATCGTTCTTTTTATATTTTCAGTTTAGTTATTTATATATATATATATAAATACGCTGAAATCCGAAGAAAGATTGGGATATGGAAGTCAGTCAGTTAAGTGCCATACGTGACACACGCTTGGGTGATCATGTCTCGAAAGAGACATGACTGACTGGGCAGAAGATTATCCCGGAGTAGATTGCCATTGCTTTCTGCGGTAGACTGGTTGCCGACCAAGGCTACAGAACCCAATCTGTCCTGTTATTTAATCCATAACTGGAAGGAATAGACGGATTAATACCTTTCCCAAGGGTATTTGGGCGTAAGTGAATGCAAGGAAATCAACTGGAATTCGAACTCGGCTCTCCGATTTCTCGTTCTGAGTCGATATCCACTGCGCCACAACTACACTTTCTAAATGCTTAACAAAGTATTAAGAAACACGAGCTTTTTGTTAGAAACAAACTAGAGTGTTAAACTGTTATGTAATGTATAACTTGCTATTTAGCAATGAATACTGGACAATTTCCTCACTTATGAAGAGAAGACTTGAAGCAACATAAATGTAGTTTTACAAAAAGATACTGAGTATACAATGGAAGAAATATGTGAGCGACAAGGTTTAAAAAATGGAAGCAAAATGAGTATCCTCTTAGGACGTAGGCGATTAAGATTCTTTCCAACGTTCTTTTCCTTGCAGCTTTTAATAAACTTGGTCTTTCGGTTATTTATACTAAACCCTGTTCCGCCACCTACTTACTCAAGTGTGTCATGCGTTGTTTTCCTCTGCCATTATTGCTCTCTGTTTGTCCCGTGAATATCATATTCTCTAATCCCTCTAATCTCATTATATGCTCTAGAAAGCTTAGATCTTTTTGCTTCATGTTAAATAATAGTTTCATTTTTGTTTTCATTTTCTCTAAAACTTTGTGGTTGCTAACATGTTAGGTTTATGGTATCCTTAGCACTCTTTAACAGAACCGCATTTTTGTTGCTTCACTTGTCCTCTTCATCTTTGAGGAGATAGTCCAACACTCATTGCCATACAGGAGAACAGATATCACATGTTTAGTACTCTTTTCTTTGTTTCAGGTGAAATTGTCATATTTCTCAGTAAATGGTTACTTGTACTTAGAATCAGAAAAAAGTTGAAAATCCCGGGAAATATAATAGAGAAAGAAGTCTTGGGGCAATTGGCATTAACAATACACAGTGAAGGCAAAGGGGTAGAGGTAAACAGCTAGTAAACGAGCTCATGTAAATGGTTGTCAAAACAGGGACTAGAACATATAGTATGGAGAAAGAACAGAAAACGTTTAGAGGTTTTAGAGGCATGATCACCAATGTCCTGAATAGAATCGGTTCACAAAGAAGGAATAATAATGATGCAAGGTGGTGATTTGTAAATTTTAAGTACTAATTTTAAGTACTAATTTTGAGTACTAAATTTTAAGTACTAAATTCAGTACTAAATAATTCAGTACTAAATTTTAAGTACTAATTTTGGGCTCTAAGACAGACACTTCGGAAAAACTTGAAAACCTAATGAATCAAAGGCACTTTTGAAAGAAGATGGAATGCAAACAATTCTTTAATTAGAATGCACCGCGCTTAATTAGTCATGTGACTCGTAACAGCCAATGAGCTTAGCTTTAGTCTGTAGAGGTAAATGTTTCTGGGATGATGTCGTGAAGAGAAGATGCTTACCTGATACGTAGAAAAATGAAATATGAGTTTCTGTGTTTGTAAATAATGACGAGCTCTTGTAATATTCGATAGCTTTCCTTTTCATCATCGGAGAGAAGGCGTTTGATATATTTCAAAACTTTGGTAATGTTGTAGATTCCGGGTGAGGAACCGCACAAAATAATGAACAACACACCAGATAATTGAGATAGAAAAATAGGGTATATTAAATGTAAAGATACAAACTTGAACGCAGGTTAGTAATCCAGGAATACGATTAGTAAGGTTAGTAAGGTATATATATATATATATATATATAAGTCTTTGAAGTGAAACCGTGCTGGAATTAGCATGTCCACGTCGGAACTGACGAGTGCTGTGTAATACTATTCTGGCTGAGGGGAGCTCAGAACTACTATGACTACTGACTGACGCGGTATTCTCTGTGAAACTTCGGTATCGTTCGATAATTTACGGTAACTTACGGATCTCTCACGATGTGTTACGGATCGGATCCTGATCTCGCTATGGCAGGAGTATATGTATACTCAAGTCGAGTCTATTATCGTAGAAAAAGGGGAAATCCCACAATAGTTAACATGTTCTCTTTTTACAAAATACAAACTTTATTTTATTCCAATTTCTCCCTAGCTGTTCTTTTAAATTTTTGGACAAATATCAGTGGGCCACACCCATATATTTTTGAAACACAACATATACAAATAACTTCGGTCTTGATTTGAACGCAATCTGCCATGCCAGTTTTATTGCCCGTAGCAATAACTCTTACTTCATCCCGTACCCAGTACCTCAAACCTTATAATCCAAGAAAAACACACATATAAAAAGGAAGATTAGGAACTAAAATATGAAAAGAAAAGGAAGTGAGCATAAGAGAGGCGAGGAAAACAAGAAAGCGAAGAAAAAGAGGTATAAGATTATTAGACGAAATAAGAAAAGAGAGTGGAAAGAAAGAAAGGTAGAGAAAGAGATAAATAAAAGGAGGGTGAAATGAAAAAAAAGAGTAGAATAGCAAAGAGACAACAGAGGAAAATTAAAATTTAAAAAAAGGAAAGAAAATATTGTCCTACCTTTATTTCGTCCTTTTGAAAAAATTTCGCGAAATCTCTGTTGCGTACGATATGCATTATCTCCCTTGCTGCACTCTGAGGAGACACCAGCTGATCACTGTTTAGTATCCGGAAGAAGCGCTGTAATATATATATATATATATATATATATATATATATATATATATATATATATATATATATATAATTTAAACAACAGAATAATTTTGAGACAGATAAATCTGCAAATATATATGTGGCATATAGACAAGCATTAGATTAAATAATATTGAGCTTAAAATCTTGTTCTTAGGAAGTATGACTGTTATGTTCGACCATGTGAACAAATGGTACGCGACAAACCCGAGGCTTTCCTCGAAAATAATAAAAAAGTGCAAGATGTTCTGGGAGTTTAAGAGCCAACTTTATCTGATAGAGGAAAACAAGAATAAAAATTCTAGATCGCAGACATGCCAAATATACATTTGAAGTTTATTGAAAGCAAAAAAGTTTGAAAATAGAAAAGGCCTCGGATAGAAGTTAAGGAAGTTTGAAAAAAGAAAAACAGATAATAGGCTTGGTTTGGTTTGTTTAACGGCATATCAACTGCATATGGGTCATTTAATTCCGAAATTTAATTATTTTGGAAGGCTTGTTGCTTTTGGTTTTTTTAATTACACTACTTATATTCTTCGTAAATCACCTGAATAAAGCCAGAGCGTACATCGGCCGAAACGTCGTGAATATGACAATAAAGATGAGGACAACAGTCCGAACAATATGAATAGTGTGAATAGTTACAATACCTCATCTCAGCAGTATTTACATTATTCGGACTATTGTCCCCATCTTTCTTGCTATTTGTATGACGTTTCGGCTGTTGTACGCTCCGGTTTTCTTCAGGTGTTAGTAATTTCGAACCGAACCCTTTATTACAATCATTGGGGTATATGAACTCCATTTCTTCACTAGTTCCACTTCTGGAAGTCGTGAGTTATCTCAATCTAACCCTGTAAGTTACTTGTTTACCACTACTGTAGCCTGGTATTGAACTCACAACTCTTTGGGTCAAGACGCAGGAACTAGTCAACATCTATATTTAACGTCGTACAAATGGCAACAAAGATGAGGACAATAGTCCGAATAATGTAAATATTGTAAATACTACCTGATCTCAGAAATATAGACAAATAATCATTTCAGCAATATAGACAGATTTTTTCTATTATTAAAATCTATTGCTGTAATCAATTTTTACCATTAAAATACATCACTTGTATTTTTACTATACAAATGTATTTCTTATACATTTATAGTGTTTTGTTTATGTTTTGGGATTCACTATTTGCTCATAGCTGGGACTATAACAGGCTCTACGACCCTGGATCAGAGTGAACCTGGGAATTACAGCAATTAAGACGTTCCACACTCCTCAAAACATCCAATCAGAGGCCTTGCCACCCAAATGTAGTTTACCGCCATACCTAAGACAGCAGATCATCTTAACAAGGTAGTTTTATCGAAAAGAGAAAGTCGTTTGGCTTTGATGGTTTGTGTCTAGTAAAAAAAAAAGTTCAAGTTATTCTCTTCACACTGAGTATCAAGCTTCATTTAAAAATATTAGAAAAAAAGGATCGTTTTCTTAAACCGCTTTAGAAAGTACCGACTCCACCAGCCACGATCTCTTTTCACAAGAATCAGATCGAACCAAAATATTACTGCTATATCTATACTGGAGCTACCCAATCGCCACTTTAAAACCTTGACAAAATGCAAAAGCCTTTATTTCCTCGGTATGACGATAAACTACATCTGGCAGCAAGGTTTCTGATTAGGTGGTTTTGAGGAACGTGGGACCACTTCTTAATTGCTGTTGTTCCAAGGTATACCCTGATTCGGGGTGGTAGCACCTGTTAGGGTCTCAGCTATGGGCAAATAGTGAACTAACCAAACTAGGATCAAAATATTTTGAAAGTATTAAAATACATTTCTGTAGTAAGATTACCAGTAATACATTTTGATACTAAAAGAAAAGTTTCCAGCAATAGAATTTGATATTAGGACCTGGAATAAGTTCTCGCTGTTTTTCAAATGTTGGCGTTCTCAGAACTGCGTGCGTCTAGTTTCAGATGATAACGCATCCATAAGTAAATTAGTATAAGCAAGATTGAAATTCCGGGTATGTCATTTCGCCGAAGTGCAAACAACTTTATTTTTTCACAGCGTTAAACAAGTCATATTTCGTGCCAAAGGAAGTGCATTTGCGGGGAATATTACTGTACTACTTTGTTTAAAGAAATCTGCAGCTGAAGGAATTCCAAAGGCGAGACGAGCGAGAAAAGAAGCTGATGGAGTAGAACCTGTGTTTACACTTTCTTGGTTTCACAGTAAAAGAGTAGAGCCTAGTTGCTAGTCTTGTGGCCCAAGTAAATTTATATATAAGGGGCACCAGGGAGCTAGGTTCATCTGAGCAGAAGCCATGAAAGTATTTGTAGAAGAGACACAGGGAAGCCACATTGCACCGGTGAGAAAATGACAGTATCTGAGCTGCCAAGTCGGGATTATCACATTACAGATTCTCCGTTGGATTTTGTCAAGGACACCTAGGTGGATAGCAGGAACACCCGACCAGATATGACAGCAGTATTCAATGCACGGACGGATGGTAGATTTATATATGTGCAGGATTGTTTCAGGCGGAAAAAAACTTCCTGGTCCTACACAAAAATGTATGAAACCTACTTGGAAACGCTGAAAGAGAAGTTCTGCCCCATCCGCCGTATTCACCAGATATTGTTCCGTAAGATTATCATTTGTTCCGATTGATGGCACATGGCCTGGCTGAGCAGCACTTTCATTCTTGTAGTTAACCTCAAAAGAAGTGTTGTTTTTTCAACGTGGAATTCAGATGATGCCAGAAAGCTCAGAAAAATAGTGGCTAGCGATGGGCAGTAATTTCAGTGACATGTTTCTTATTAATTTTTGTAAATAATACATGATTTTCCAGGAAAAATCAGTGAAAACTTATTGAAGGGTCTAATACTAAAAAAGAAGTTACCAGCAACACATTTTCATAGTAAAAAATAGATGCCAGCAATATACCTTCATAGTAAAAAAGTTACGCGTAATACATTTTCAGATTCAAAAAGTTACCAGTAATACATTTTCATATGAAAAACTTACCAACAATACATTTTCATATAAAGAAATTAACAGCAATAAATTTTTATATTAAAAACTTACACACAATGTTTATATTAAAAACTTACCAGCAATACATTTTTATATTAAAAGATTACCAGCAATACATTTGTATATTAAAAAATTATCAACACTACATTTTTATATTAAAAACTTACCAACAATACATTTTTATATTAAAAGGTTACCAGCAATACATTTTTATATTAAAAAATTACCAACAATATATTTTTATATTAAAAGGTTACCAGCAATACATTTTTATATTAAAAAATTACCAACAATACATTTTTATATCAAAATGTTACAAGCAATACATCTTTATATTAAAAGGTTACCAGCAATAAATTTTTATATTAAAAATGTTACCAACAATACATTTTCATATTAAAATGTTACCCACAATACTTTTGCATATTAAAAAAGTTACCAGCAGTAAATTTTCAGAGTAAAAAAAATAATCCCAGCTGTACATTTTCAGGAAAAAGAAAAGAAAAGATTAATTCATTATTGTAAAAGAAAGAAAAAAAATATACATTTTTGAAAAAAAATACCAACGATTCCATGTAATTTCGGCATTAAATGACTCATATGGTGTTGATTTACCGTGAAGCAAACCAAACCAAAAATCAAAAACGTTTACGTGGCCTAGTAAGTAATGAATTATGTTTATACTCTACACCCCCCTCCCACAGATGCAAAGATCAAATTATACTGAAAAATTGGGTTCTCGTTCGATCACCGATGTTAAGTGGTACCACCTGTACGCTGTAAGCGGCCTCCTATAACACGACATATGTCTCGGCTTTAAATAAACCACAAAGAGTTGTTAAGCCGTAGAAAACAAATAAATCAATGTTGATATAAAAACGGTGTAAGCTTAAATCTGAGTATATATATAGATATGACCATCATAAAAATCACGGAAGTTCATTGGTCCTCATGTAATTTTGTGAACCGCAAAACATTTAATCGATGAATTGGCGAAAACGCGTTCGGTTTACTCAAGAGGATAATGGTTGGATAGAAATCGAAGAACGATGCCAAAACTTAACGTCTTTGGGTTTGATGGAATGAAATACCCTAACGGCCATGATTATTAGGGTACTCCAGCTTTTTTTTAAAAGAAATGATGTATTTCATAATATTTTTTAGTATTTATTGCCAAATAAAAATAGAATTGCTTTTTTTTATTATTATTACTTTGCAAAATTTTACAAGGCAAGGAAGCAAGGATGAACTCGTCCGAATCACCCTAAATTTTTTTATTCTTTCATTAATGAAACTGCAATATAGGTAATTGTTAAATAATCATAAATTCATTTGATGCACATGTTATTGTTCAATATTAACAAAAGAACCATTTTATTTTTGTTTACAATTATTTACTTGGCAATAAATACTAAAAAAGTATGAAATACATAATTTTTTTTTTAAACACTGGGGTTGCCTAATAATTATGGCCGGTAGTGTACTCCGAAGAAAAGATAGATGATTACACACCTTCATTCAGAAAATAGTTTAATATGGACGAGACGAGTTGTTATTATCATGCGTGTCTTATGTCCGGAAACGATCTGTTCCTTTGGAACGAATTAAGAAAACATAGCCAAAGATGCATTCCAAAAAGCTAAGTACTAAGGAATAGAAAAACGTTGTGTGGATTTCTAAAGCAAAAGCTAAAGAAAAATTCAAACTTACTCTTTGAAAGTTTCCTGTTTTGACGTGGATCCAGTCTTTTTCAATTGTTCTTCATTTAAAGAAGTTATCTTCCAGGGAAAGCCTAGTCGAATCGCTTTTTATATATGCAATTTATCCTGTAAAGGCAATGATTCTCCAGGTTCATTTTCCTCATTATGTAGCCCCCAAATATCTTATACTGATTGTAAGCATACCTACAAAATCATGTAAATTAACTTAAGAAAGTAATTTTATTTTTAAATAATTACACACCTACAAAACATAGATATAATTGTATTCTATGCTGTTTGGAAATGGAATAGTCTATGAGATTTAGCAAAGATCTTTCGTATTTATTGGCATACAGTGCCGAATGTTGATTTCAGTCTTTAGTCATATATTTTCGATGAGACTAATGACCAGTGACGGAACCGCCAAAATTATTGTCTTTCGTGACTGGTGAAATTGTATTTCAGTTTTTTATCTTGCTGAAAAGCCTCCAACCAATCCATGACTTTGGACGCATAGTATTTCTAGAAAAGGTTTATTTTGCATCTCCTTCTTCTTTATATGCCACACCTTCACAAAACGTAGGTGATTATGGCACTCCACAACTTCCTGTCCCTTGTAGCTCTTCATAAATTTTGTCCTTTTGTCATTTAAACCCTTTTCCACCATATATTTACTCAAGCTCATTAAATATGTTGTGCGTTGTTTTCTGCTGTTATTCTTGCCTTCAATTTGTCCTCTGAGTATTAGAGTTTCAAAGCCTTTTTCCTCATTAAACTCCCTAGAAACCTCAACTGCTTCTTCCTGCTGTTAAGTATAAATTTCATCTTTGTTTTAATTTACTCCAAAGCTTCATTGTTACTCACATGTTCGGACGATTGTATGCTCAGCATCCATCTGTAGAACAACATTTCTGTTGCTTCAAGTCTCTTCTTAATCTTTGAGGGGATTGTCCAACACTCACTGCCATACAGGAATACCAATATCACGTAACACTTTAGTACTTTTTTTCTTGTTTCTAGAAAAAAAGTACTAAAGTGTTACGTAATATTGGTATTCCTGTATTCCTAGGGAGTATAATGAGGAAAAAAGCTTATTTAAAAATAAAATTACTTTCTTAAGTTAATTTACATAATTTTGTAGGTATGCTTACAATCAGTATGAGATATTTGGGGGCTACATAATGAGGAAAATGAACCTGGAGAATCATTGCCTTTACAGGATAAATTGCATATATAAAAAGCGATTCGACTAGGCTTTCCCTGGAAGATAACTTCTTTAAATGAAGAACAATTGAAAAAGACTGGATCCACGTCAAAACAGGAAACTTTCAAAGAGTAAGTTTGAATTTTTCTTTAGCTTTTGCTTTAGAAATCCACACAACGTTTTTCTATTCCTTAGTACTTAGCTTTTTGGAATGCATCTTTGGCTATGTTTTCTTAATTCGTTCCAAAGGAACAGAGCGTTTCCGGACATAAGACACGCATTATCATAACACCTCGTCTCGTCCATATTTAACTACTTTCTGAATAAATGTGTGTAATCATTTATCTTTTTTTAGATTTTGAAATGCGTCTTTGGCCATCCCACTGCGCCTTCGGAATCATTAGGATAGTAGGTTCTTTTACATCATCCATAATCACAAGATTTATCGTTTACAAATTTTAGTTTCAATTAATGAACGATGGCAGAACATTTGCAAACGAAGAAGAATTTGAAAAAAAAATTCCAGACTTATTTGTCTTTGAATGTAGAATCGAAATCTTGTATTCCCGTTGAGCTGCATCTGTTGAAAATGAAGCCGATTGAAGTTTTGTTTGTTTTTGAGGCTTAACGACCTATCAATCCTTATGGGATCATTTTAAGGTCATAACCAATAATTTTGGGGTAAGGTTATTTTATTTTTACAATGTTTTTCTTTTTCACGATTCATTGGGATTTGTTTTTAAGAGCAGGGTCCCCAAGTCCTACCCTTGTTATTTAACCCATAACTGGAGGGAATGGACGGATTAATACCTTTCCCAAGGGTACCAGTGCTTAAGTGAATGCAGGGTATTCAACTGGAATTCGAACTCGGCAAACCGATATCCACTGCACCACAATGCACATTCGTCACTAAACGCTTACAGCACCTGTTATTCCCAAGCGGTCACCCATCTAAGTACTGACCAGGCTCAACGTTGCTTAATTCGGTGATCGAGCGAGAACCGGTGTATTCAACGTGATAGGCCGTAAGCCTGATTGAATTTTTGATAAATAAGATTGAAATAAATTTAACTATGGTTTGTTTTCGTAATCCTCTCTGGTAAAACGTAATTACTTTACAAAAACGCTAATATTTATTTTTTTAAATCACATTTTTTTTGCTTCCGTAATTATCAATCGGCACAAAGACATTAGTTGATTGAACGTCGTAATAAATGGCTATGCTTTTCTAATTTCTTGGCGTTACTGAAACTTTGTGAGTTTTAATCTATTCATTTTATTTCATGAGTGAATGGACGCAATAATTGCTATTTGTAAATCGACTCAAACTAGAGCCTAAATAAAACATTGTCTTTTGTTTTCCCTCTACTCTAGAATGTACGTGTCTGTGTATAGTATATTAGCAGTATAGCTCTGCGATGCTCGGGTGTAATGAAAGCTTTAAAACGAATCCATGGTACTGGAGCTGAAACTCTTTGAACATTGGCACGAAAGACTAAAAAGCAATAGTTGTTTCCAGTTAAAGCGAAACCGTAGACTGAAAAAGAAAAATGAATGGAAGTAAGTCAAATTTTGATTTCCTGGTATCGATATCAAATAAGTTTTTTTCGTCGTAAACTGAATTTCTAAGGCTAAATAAGTCTTCTGAGTAAATGGTATCATGGCTGATACTAAGAACTACAATTATACCTACTTAGAGCCAAACCAGAAGCAAAAACTAAAATAAAAGTGCTGAAAAAATACAGACATACAGGCAGATAAACAGACACACACACAAACATCTTGACTTTTATATATATATATATATATATATATATATATATATTATCGATTTTCTGCACTTTTGTAAGAACTGCAACATTGAAACTTCTAAATATCGTTTCTTATGTCTTTGTCTATGAGTGTATCAAATTTGATTAAAATCGGATCATTCCTTCTATAACCCGATTTTTTTATTATCGATTTTCAATACTTATCAGGGGTACCTCGACACAAAACCTAGCTAAGAACACTCGCTAATGCTTATAGTACAACTATGTAAATTTTCAAGAAAATCGGTTCAGCCGTTTCAGAGTCTATAGGTTACGGACACACACAGAGACAAAGTTTCATTTATAAATAAGTTTAGATATTGTGTTGGAAATTTACAGATATAACAGGTCTCCTGATTGGCCGAAGACCCGAACCTCGTCTTGGACTTGAGGCGGGCCTTTACGCCAGGAAGAGGCTCGCGCCTTTTTTTTTAGCCTTTTTTCTTTTTTGCACGGACTTGCTTGCTCGGTTGGCACGGACAGCTTCGGAGATCTACGTGCCGAGATTCAACCAGCGGGGCCAACAATTGGCACCCTCATGTCTCGCTATATCGAGACCATCTCTCCATAGTATTGGAGACCCATTGGGCTAACAGCCTCAACCTTATCAGAGAAAACATCTCGACATCCTTCCTTTCTTATAAGGAAACCCTTTGGGCAATGCCTATCCATCTGAGAGAAAAATTCTCTAAGAACTATCGACTTTCGACCGAATGGAACTGCAGAAGAAGCTGACCCCAGAATTTCCTGTACGTCGCGGACCGCCGTTCCTCGTGGTTTCCCATACCCTTCTCAGACGAAGGAACTAACAAGCTACGCAGCGAGAAGGACTATACCAGGCTACGAAGTAGCCGCAAAATCAGTTTTTGCAAGACAATAAATTGTTTTACTTTATCAGGTATGTCTTGTTTGTCTGACTGTTTCCTTCCTCTGCCTAAGCACTGAGTTATGTGTGAATATTTCTCACATAGCTTTTATTGCAAAAACTGTGCGATTTTTTAAGCTAAGTCATAGCTTTTATTGCAAAAAACTTGCTGAATGTAATTTAACGTTTAAATAGCTTTAATTGCAAGGAATAAGCTGAGTTATAGCTTTATTGAAAAAAATGTGATATTTTAGCTACAATTTGCTACATTCTATAACCTTATTGCATAAAATCTGTTGTAAATTTTGGTTTAACGTTTAAATAACTGATTGCAAATTAATAATTCCCTTCCAGAATAGTTATTTGTGTGATTTTTTTTAGCTATTCTTCAGCTATATATATATTGAATTGCTTCCTGTCTGCTACAAAAAAAAAAAAATTTTTTTCTCCCCCTAATTATTAGTTTTCGTTTGCCAATTGGTGGGGGAAGGGGAAAGTTACCTCCCTTTGACTGACTGAGCAGTAACCATTCCTCTCTCTTCTCTCTTCGCGTCGTATCTTATCCTGGTATCCTTTCGGGCGACACAATGGCGGCCTTGAGGGAATGGACTAATAAGATCGAAGCAAAGAAATTTCGTATCCAATGTACGGTAAGCTGGCTCAAGGATAGTAATTCCTCTCTATCGACCATTGAGGCAAGAGAGAAGGATATCCTGAGTTGGCTGAGGGATTTGGATAATTTGTTTGACCAAATCATTTTAAAGTCTCCCGAAGAGGAACGGTTGTCATTTTGTAATGACTCCGAAAATTTTTCTTCCTCTATTAGGGAAACATTATTTGAGCTAAAATCTAGTCGAGAGAGCGGCAAAAATATAAAACCTGCCTCTCTTCAACATTTAAAATTGGAATTGGAGTGCCCTAACTTCTGCGGGTCTCCTTCGGCCGATAAATTCGAATTTCGGACATTTCTCAGAAGGTTCGAATTCTGCACAGCCAACTTGGGAAATGCTGACAAGATGTTGATTCTCAAGTCGAAGTTGAAGGGGAAAGCCTTTGATTTAATTTCTAATTTGGATGTTTCCCCCGAGAACTACACATTTGCATTGGATAGCTTAAAGCAAAAATTCCTGAATCCTTCCCTTATTAAGGACCGTATTTTTGAGGAAATAATTCCTCTACCGGTGCAAATAACCAAATTGGATGAGCTTAAAACTTGTGTAGAACAAGTAAAGCTTGACTTATCTGAGTTGGACAAGTCCTTTGGAACAGATTTTTTTTCGGAAAATTCCACTTCTGGGTCAATGGTGGCCCATATTCTGTTCCGAAAATTCCCAGTTAGCGTTCGAAGGGAATTAATGTCGCGAACGAAGGAGCGTTATCCTTCCCTTTTAGCAATTATGTCCAACCTTTTCGACATTATTGAATTTTTGCAAGCGGCGCCTTTAGTTGATAAAAGGCGGGAAAGTGGCCCGCTCAAGCCGCCATTTTCTGCTTCTTCTTCATCTGAGACTCGACCCAATTTGTCGAGCCATAAAAATTCCAATCCCAAAAAGGGTACGGATCCCACAAATACCCGGACTAGCGTTAGGGAAGGCAGAAGGGTTTGCAAATTGTGTGATTCAGCAGACCATGCCGTTAAGGACTGCCCAAAATATCCTAACCACGAATCAAAGGTTCGTCGAGCTAAGGACCTACGAATCTGTTCCAGATGCCTGGGTGGTCACTCTGACCAAGAATGTAAGGGAAACCGAGGGTTTCCCTATCCCTGCCACACTTGTGGACTGAAAAACCATTACACGGTTATGTGCCCTAAGGCCTTAGAGTCCTTTGTGGGAAAGACTACACTGTCAGACCTGGGAAATTGTATATTTCCAGTTATTAAAGTGTCCATGAAAGGTGAAGGGCGTCCCGTCTCATTCCACTGTATCTTGGACTCTGGAAGTCAAAAATCGTTTTTCTCTCGGGCTATTTTAAAAAAATTGTGTCCTCGGGAAAAATTAGTACCGAAACCCGTGATAATGCCGGTTAACACCCTCATAGGAACCAGGCCGGTGGACCTTCTTGAACTTAATGTCTCCATTAGATTGGGGTCTCAAAAACCTTTTCCCTTCTCTGCCTTATTTGCGGACAACCTTAACCTCAAGTTTCAAGTGCCGAGATTTGATGAGATTACCTCTAATATAAAGGAGGCAGGATTTCGTCTCGGTAATGGCTATGAGGATTTGAACGGTAGAGATCTACAAGGCCTTGTCGGTTTGGATTTAATCCAGCAGTTGAAGGATTCGCATTTGGTTGAATGTCTGAATGGGACTGCATGGAGAATTTCTGACGAAATCATTCCCTTCGGCTATGGGCACCATTTTTTGAAGCGGGTAATTTATAAGGAGGATAAGCAAGAGTGCCCTCCCTTTAATCGAATTATTGAATCCTTGCCTAAATGTTCGTCGTTCTTAATCGACAGTGCCTTAAGTCCGGTATATTCGTATTCGGATCCACTTGGTCCATTTTTCGAGGATTCCTCTGTTGAACGCGGAATTGAACATTTTCTCTCTCTCGAGTCTATTGGAATCGACGAGAGCGAAACTTTATCTTCCTATGATGAAGAAAAAATTGACGACTTCAAGAAATCCATAGTTTTGAAAAATGGTAGATATTATGTGGATCTGCCCTGGGACCGAGATAAATTGTCTCGGGTGGACTCTAATTATGTGCCTTCCCTAAAAATAATGCATAGGGTGGCAGATTCCTTGGAGAAGAAGGGACTCTATGACGAGTATTTGCGAGTTTTTAGAGAATACGAGGATTGCGGTATTGTCGAACCGTTTTCTGTTCCTCCTGGGGACTTTAAGAACTATTGTTGGATTCCTCACCGGCCCGTTATTAAAGAGGGTCTTGGGGTCACTACGAAAATCCGCCCCGTCTTTAATTGTTCGTTGAAACGGCGGGGGGGTGTTTCAATTAACGATGCAGCATACGCTGGAGTTAACTTAACAGCACAGCTACTGGACTTGTTGTTGATTTTTAGAAAGAACGACTATGTTCTTTTAGGAGACCTTCGTAAGGCCTTCCTCCAAATTCGCCTGAGAACTGTTCAGGACAAAAATAGGTTTTGTTTTTTTCTCAAGGTAAATGACAAACTGTATACCTACAGGTACAACTCCATCATTTTTGGCTTTAATGCAAGTCCCTTTATTCTGGGTTGCATCCTTAAATTTCACGTGGAGAGATATGATTTTGATATATCCTCTGCAGTAATCTCCAACAATTTTTATGTTGACAATTTGGTCACCACTAGTTGCGATTCCAAATCTCTCCTTTCTGTGTATAGTACTGTTCGTAACAGGTTGAAGGACGCCGGATTCGATCTTCAATCCTGTAACTCCAACTGTGCGGATTTACAAAATAAAATGTCAGAGGATGGATCGATTACCTCCCCCCTTCCCTCCTATGAAAAGGTACTGGGGTATCATTATTCCCCTCGACAAGATACGATCAGACTTGCGCCCACTAAGATTAACTTTGAGGTAGACACTAAACGTGGGATTCTGTCTCAGACTTCCAGCATCTATGATCCGCTTTCCTTACTTCTCCCTGTTACTATTCAGGGCAAGACGTTCGTTAGCCAACTATGGAAGAACAACTTGTCCTGGGATCAACAGATCCCTGAGAAATTTACTATCCCTTGGCAAACTTTTGCTAAGGAACTTAATAAATTAAGTGGATTTGAGTTCCCCAGACGTGTGTTGCAGGAGAGCTCCCCGGTGGAATTTATTTGTTTCTGCGACGCATCTAAGCTCGCATACGGGTTTTCTTTATATGCTAAACAAGGAAATCGATGTTCCTTGTTGTTCGCTAAAGCTAAGGTGGCTCCCATTAAGCAGAAAACCCTACCTACTTTGGAACTAATGGCGATCTATCTCGCTCTCAAAGTTGTTCCCAAGATTATTGAAGCCTTAAAGCCTATCAACGTCCTTTCTATTTTCTTTGCGTCAGATGCGCAAGTAGCCTTATCTTGGGTTTTAAATGGGGGTCTAAAAGAAATATTTTTGTGGAGAATCGTGTCCTGGACATAAAAAAAATGTTGGAGGACGTTAACCTCAGATTTGGCGTCTCCCCCCTGTTCAAGTACGTCCCTTCGTCGGAAAATCCTGCGGATTTGTTGACTAGAGGCCTTTCTGCCTCCAAGTTTGAACAATTGTTCGATTTTTGGGTATACGGACCCGATTGGCTACAACAACATACCATCGACTGGCCAGTATCTCCATTACCTTGCCTTAATGACACCAACCGGAAGATTGTATCCTGTATGTTAACCGAGGATTCTCGCGCAGGCGAAACCAGTCTTCCTATAAATATTTCTAGATTTTCAACATTGTCTAGAGCGATCAACGTTCTTGAAAAGGTTTTAAGGTTCGGTGATAAATTGATGCATCGACACACTGATACCTACCTTAGAGCCAAATTGTTGCTTTTTTCTGATATGCAAAGGGAGGTATTTCCCCTTGAGTTGGAATATTTGACTCAACCTTCTGATAAAGATGCACCTCCTAGAATAACTGCCCTTGGGTTGTTTATCGATAGGGATGGTCTGTTGCGGACTAAAGGACGCATCCAGAATTCCAGTGTACACCCCTTCGGAGTCAAATTCCCTATACTTCTGGGTAAACATCACCCCTTAACTGAATTGGTTATTAAAGAGGCTCATTTGAATTGTTGCCACATGGGAACCAATTCAACCCTTTCCAAGTTGAGATTATCCGGGTTTTGGATTCCCCAGGGAAGACAATCGGTAAAGAAAACACTTCGTAGCTGCATTACTTGTAAGAAGATTAATTCTTTACCGTATAAAGCTCCCTCGGGTTCTCAACTGCCCACCCACCGGGCAAATTTTGTTCACCCCTTTCAACAAGTGGGTATCGATTTTACCGGCCATTTCTTGGTAAAGTACAAGGATGATGAAATAAAGATGTACATCCTGCTATTTACCTGCATGAGTCTTCGCGCAGTGCATCTGGAGCTTTTGCCTGACATGAGCTCCAGATCCTTCCTGTTAGCCTTCGTCAGATTTACCAATCTTTTTGGCGTACCCTCTCATGTCTATTCGGACAATGCTAAAACCTTTCTAGCATCCGGCATTATGTTGTCTGAAATTTTCGTTTCCGACGAATTCAGGGAACATTTTAGATCCGCTTCCATTAGTCATCTCACCATTCCCCTTTATTCCGCCTGGCATGGGGGCGCATGGGAGAGAATGATCAAAACCATGAAGCAATGCTTGAAAAAATTAATAGGTAGGAGAAAAATTCAGTACTTTGAATTTCTAACGATAATTTCTGACGTGCAGAAAGCGATCAATGATCGACCGCTGACTTATATTACCGCTTCAGAAGGGGGCCTAGACATTTTAACCCCCAATCACTTTCTGCAAACCGGCTACAATCCACGTTTGTTGATTAGTAACTATGGATCGGAAGATTTGTGCCCCGATTCCCCTAGTAGAATAAAACTGGTGCAGTCCTTGGAGTTAAGACACAAATGTGTCGAAAAATTTAGGAAGATGTGGCACAATGATTATGTGTTGTCCCTGAGAGAGAGGGATACGAATTTAAAGGGAGATTGCCCTCTAAAGGTGTCAGTTGGAGAAATTGTGTTAATCAAATCTCCTAGTAAGACTAGACCCTTTTGGAGTCTAGGTAAGGTGCTTAGACTCATTTCCGGGAATGATGGTAAAGTTCGCTCGGCCTGTGTGTTGAGGGACGGATGCGAACAGGTTCATTCCTTAAAACATTTATTTCCCCTGGAATTAAAGGGAGTTTCTGCGTCGTGCCCAGCAACATTTCAGGAAGAGGGCGGTCCTTTCTTCTGTCCTTCTTGTTCCGTTGCAAACGATGGATCTTCCCCCATGGTGTGTTGTGATGCCTGCGACAATTGGTACCACTTTGACTGTGTAGGAGTGGTCCAGCAGGATACTTTGGGAGAGTGGATTTGTCCAAATTGTTCGGAAAAAACATCTTACTAGTCTCGTAGGGACTGCAGTCTGTTTATCAATATTAATGATCTAGGTAGAATCAGGTTCTTTAGTTATAAATTTATTATAGTGGCAGACAGAAGCACGTTCAATTCCCCTTGATAAGAAAATAAATAAAATAATTACTTTCGAGTAACTGATAATTAATACGATTATCCTATTCTAAAAAAAAAAAAAAGTAATGGATAACCATTACTTTTTCGTTGCTCCTTTGGCAGTGTGTTGGAAATTTACAGATATAACAGGTCTCCTGATTGGCCGAAGACCCGAACCTCGTCTTGGACTTGAGGCGGGCCTTTACGCCAGGAAGAGGCTCGCGCCTTTTTTTTTTAGCCTTTTTTCTTTTTTGCACGGACTTGCTTGCTCGGTTGGCACGGACAGCTTCGGAGATCTACGTGCCGAGATTCAACCAGCGGGGCCAACAATTGGCACCCTCATGTCTCGCTATATCGAGACCATCTCTCCATAGTATTGGAGACCCATTGGGCTAACAGCCTCAACCTTATCAGAGAAAACATCTCGACATCCTTCCTTTCTTATAAGGAAACCCTTTGGGCAATGCCTATCCATCTGAGAGAAAAATTCTCTAAGAACTATCGACTTTCGACCGAATGGAACTGCAGAAGAAGCTGACCCCAGAATTTCCTGTACGTCGCGGACCGCCGTTCCTCGTGGTTTCCCATACCCTTCTCAGACGAAGGAACTAACAAGCTACGCAGCGAGAAGGACTATACCAGGCTACGAAGTAGCCGCAAAATCAGTTTTTGCAAGACAATAAATTGTTTTACTTTATCAGGTATGTCTTGTTTGTCTGACTGTTTCCTTCCTCTGCCTAAGCACTGAGTTATGTGTGAATATTTCTCACAATTGTGTGGTAGGGCATGTAGATTTATTTATGTATTTAGCCAGACCATCTTCTGAATGATTCATAGGCGTGATCTTCCAGAATCTTTTACAGTGTAATATACATGCAAATTAGATTCACCTGCCCTATGTCTTTTCGTGTCAGTGAGATCAGAAAACGACGATTGCACGATTCTATCATTTGTTGAGATCTTATTTCAAGCCTGCCGTAGCGAATTGATTATTATTAATATTTTTATTGAGAAACATCTGATATATTGATCATTCGTTACAGTAACATCATAACGATCGATGCGTGAGTTAACGCCTGAGTTACGATCAAGGAGACCTTTGTTAACGGACAACCTCTTCAGTTCTTACCGACCTTCTTCGAAACTTGTGGACTGGCGCAATAGAATCACCAACTAATGATAATAGTAATATAGACGTTTCCTCATAAGAAAACATTCGGCATTCATTGGCTGAGCATTCAGTTCTGATCTTGGTTGAACTTTAGAAAATCTTTCTCTTAAAACAATAGTTCAGTTTCTCAAGTCCTGTAGCTGTTATATATCTTTCTAATACTGATGATAGCTTATTTCCTGACGGTTTGTCTGATGCAGTTGTGAATGCCAGCATCTTTTTTCATTATTCTCCCTACATGTGCTATCCACTCCCGCTGTTATTGTAGCTGAAATTCCTCAAGTGATGTGGCTTCTGTTATTTGGCGCAGTTTAGTATTTATTAATTCGTATTAAGCCGTTTTAAACCATCGATCAGAGAAAGCGGTTGTATACGGATTACAGTATCGATATTTTTGAACGAGTCTGACGCCATACTTGACATTTCTATGAAAGTCTCAATCTGACGCGTTCAGGAAATTTCATTGCCGATACAAACTGCAAAGAGGAACGAGCGTTTTATTTACCTCTTTATGAGAATATACAAGAGGGATAATCAACAAGTTTATCTTCATACCCTGCTTGGTGGCAAACGCTGCTGGTGGCGCCAGGGGTAGCGGTCCCGCCATAGCCACCAAAAACGTGACATCACTCCTGGTCCGCGGCTGATGAAGACAGGGTATCGCACATGCTAACACATGTTAGCATGTGCGATAGAAAAAGAAAATAGACTATGCAAGAACTTTCTAGTTTTTGTGTTATTGTTTTGATGTTGTAGCAACTTGAGATATTGGGAGAAACTACCCCATTACAGCCAATACATTCAATGTCTTTTATTAAATAACTGGCTCATTCACAAAGGTATTTGAAAAGCTTAGAATGTATTAATTCTATACACTGAATTTTTATGATGAATTAAGAGCACATTCCAATAAGACTCTGATGATGACACCGATTCACGGCTAAAATTTTCAGGTACTTTCTCTTTCACTCTCTCTCTCTCTCTCTCTCTATATATATATATATATATATATATATATATGAATGTAAAATCTAATATAGTGCATGCTGGGAGAAAACTAGTGGCCAATGTAAAAAAAAAACAAAAAAAAAAACAAGTGTTCAGATATATATGTAAAATATTTGCCTCATTCCTATTCGCGGAAAGCCGATTTCCAATTCTAGTCAAGTTTGTTATATTCCCGGACGCGCAATTTAAACAAAAAAAAAAAAAAGGAAAAGTATGAATCCTCTTCTCCCTCCAGCTATGGGTTAATTACTAGAACTTGTATTAGTAAATCATTATTATCTCCTACGAATTCTGACAAACTAAAAATATTTTCTCATAAATAAGCGGCTGATAAACCACAAAAAAAAAAATTACTGCGCGATGCTATTCGCAATTTCATGCATTTGGCAAGCATCAAGCACAATCCTGGAATACGAGCTTTCTTAAAACGACAATGATAGGATGTGACCAAAAATATCTTGCCTTACGCACTGACAACACTCAATTGCTGATAACAACTATGTTTGAAAACAGTTGAAGAAAAATGAAATATATAATTAAATTAAGACACTTTATCTATAATTTTTATTTTTATTTTGGCAAAATATTATTCGAAAATTGAAAAAAAAAATACAATCAGGAAACCAAAAGATTGTGTCGATTAAATTTAGCAAATCTTACTGCCTAAATATACCTTACATATCAGTCAGTTACGTGCCATACGTGATACACGCTTGGGCGATCATGTCTCAAAAGAGACATGACTGACTGGACAGAAGATTATGCGGTAGACTGCGGTAGACTGCTTGCCAGCCAACGCTATAGAACCCAATCTGTTCTGATATTTAACCCATAACTGGAGGGAAGAGACGGATTAATACTTGAAAATTAAGAACAATTGAAAAAGACTGGATCCACGTCAAAACAGGAAACTTTCAATTAATTTGTGCGTATGTGAACGCAAAGAATTCAACTGAAATTCGAACTCGGCACCCCGATTTTTCGTTCCGAGTCGCTATCCACTACTCCACAACGCACATCCTTACATACAAAAACACACAAACACATATATATATATAATAAGTTTGTTTATTCGTTGGGTGGAATTTATGTTTGACCATTCGTATCCGAGGATGCTTGTCTACATGGGCGGCTAGCTAATCCTCATTGCAGACGCCTGCTCAAGCACAATTGTGTTTTTTTTCAACACCCTTAGAGCCCACCTATGGCTTATGCTACAGGTATGCTGAGCAGACGTTAGTTACAGTTTCTGGGTGAGAGCGCGTTATCCAGCGTGAAAAACAATCTTAACAAAGCCACAACGCCCAAGCCCTCGGTCACGATGACTTGTGACTTCGAGCTAGCCCAACTATTGACTTCACTCACAAGTATTGGATCAACTCATGGTATGGTTTTCAGGCACTTTTCGAATGTACCGCACGCTGGGTTGGTTGGTTGTTTTGTTTTTATGGCATATCAACCTCGGCGGGTCATTTATTGCCAACTAAATTTTATTTATTTATTGCTGGTAATACCTTTTTCTTTCAACAATTTATTCTTGTTTTTATGTCTAGTAATACTACTATACTTTTTTCTTTTAGAGTATCAAGATTCATTGGGATTTGTTTTTAAGGGCACAGTCTCCAAGTCCTACCCTTGTTATTTAACTCATAACTAGAAGGAAGGGACGGATTAATACCTTTCCCAAGGGTAACAGTACTTAAGTGAATGCAAGGTATTCAACTGGAATTCGAACTCGGCTCACCGATTTCTCTTTCCGAGTCGATATCCACTGCACCACAACGCACATTCGTCACTAAACGCTTACAGCACCTGGTCTTCCCAAGCGGTCACCCATCTAAGTACTGACCAGGCTCAACGTTGCTTAATTCGGTGATTGAGCGAGAACCGGTGTATTCAACGTGATATGTCCGTAAGTCCGAACGCTGGGATCGCATTTTTCAGATCGATAACATGAAGAAGACACCTTCCTGACAAACCGAACAGGGTGAGATTCGAAACCGGGCTTCATGGTCAGAAAACGAACGTTCTAACCACTCGGCATTACGCGCCCAGATATACTGAGCGGCATATCACATCCTTATAGATCATTAAATGGCGAAATATAATTTTCTTGTGAGCATTAGTAATTTTTTGCAATAACGTATTGCTGATAATTTTTAATTTATTAAAAATTTATTAATGGGAATTTTAAAAAATATTTTTACAAAAATGTACTGCCGTATATTTTTTTACTATAAAAATGTATTTTTATACTTTCATAAAGTTTTGACATCAGTTTAAGGATTAACTATTTGTCCATAGCTGAGACCCTAGCAGGTGCTATCAGTGACTACTGGCCGTTTGCAGACCTCAAAAATGCTCCAGGGAAAGACATTTGGCTCCAATGAAGAAGTCATATCAGAAAATGAGGCGTATTTTGAGGCCAAGGACAAACCGTTCCACAAGATAAACATTGAATTGTTAGAGAAGCATTGGAATCAGTATATCACCCTAGAAAGAGACTATGCTGACGAATAAAGTCGAATTTTGCCTAAAAGTTGTTGTTTTATTAGTTAGACCCGGGACTTATTGAGCATTAAAGTCAACACCCAGAGACAACAGTCTATTCCATGTTAAACGCAATCGTCGATATTGAGCATTTTAAGTCATAAATATAGCAAACAATATATATATATATATATATATATATATATATATAGACACACACACACACACACACACACACACAGTAGCGAGCATAAAGATCAGAACGATGTTAAGAAAAAGTCTAAATGTGAAACAATTTTTTATCTTAAAATTTCGTAGAACATTTTATCAAGGACAATTAAGGATATAAAGGCAAATTATATAATTCCAAAATATAAAGCTCAATAAACTTCGTTCTGATGCTTTTGGTCATCTATTTTTTTCGAATGTTATATAATTATTCTTATGACTTTACCAAAATCAGTTTATTGAGCTTTTTAATTTTGGAATTATATAGTTTACCTTTATATCTTTTTTTTACTCGATAAAATGTTCTTTAAAGCTTTAATATAAATATAAAAAGTTATTTCATATCTATACGTTTTCTTAGCAT